>CM077187.1:35302785-35335285 GCA_039654105.1 Coreius guichenoti | reverse complement strand
CTGATTACAAATCAAATGTTTGCATCAAAAGAGAGAGAGAAAAATCATAAAGGTATGCCTACCTGCATGTGACTATAATACTAGTTATGTGATATAATTTTGCAAACATAACAATGTACTTTCTCAATAAAGATGAAACAAACAATACTAAAATGAATGAATCTCACAAAATTTTGCTTAAAGGAAATCAAATCGTTACATTATTTCCATGACAATTAACCATTTTCACCCTCAATTCTCATTCACATAATGCAAAAAAATCACATTACTGTGATAAAAATATAAATAATGTAATAAAAAATATATATTATTGAAATATATACAGCACGCATGTAATAATCTTGTAAGATTCACCCAAAATAAGTTTTAGAAAAAAGTGGTTTGGGAAAGTGTTTTTTGTGTTTTAATGTCTGTTAAAGTGTGTAAACTGACCACAGACCAGCACTGACTGGACACATCATTAGACACATCAGACAGAGAAACCAATGTGACTTTAATTAGACAGCACAGGCTGGAGGCTTTGTGTTCCAGTGTCAAATACTCACTCAAAACCTCTTTATACCAGAAAGACAAAGAGATACGGAACGAGAGAGAGATGAGGTCACATGAGGAAAACCTGTCTAGTGTGAGGTCTGCAGATTAAACAGATCAACGATTTAATGAGTAGCACACTTGCTTGACTTCCTCTTCATCTTCAGAGCCACAAAGCGCAGGATCTCGTCCAAAAAGAGAAAAGGAAAAACATATTTTGGGGCGAAAACTAAACATTTAAAAACCCCATGTGCTTATTCATGCATACTGTAGAATCCAAGATTATTTCTTGCTTGGTTAATCCATATCCGGTGGCCTCGTACACAAAGGCGGACTAATGTTGTCATTAGTTCTGCTTCTCTGGTGGCCAAAAGCTGAATCGGAGAGCTGGCCGCTCCTCCCCCCGGACCACAGAGGGTTTGAGCGAGTGCTGTCTGAAGATAAAAACACATCATATAAGCTGCCCGTCGACTGAAGACGCTTAGAGTCAGTTAATTAGAAATATGAAAATGGACCAAGCACCTGTGACATTGATCAGTGTGACGTGAGATTCACTCAGACTGGAGTGGAAATGTTCAACACATCTTGAAGCAAAGCTGTAATTCTGTTTAAAGAACTCTGACTTTTTAGATCAAAACCACTGTAAAATGTAATTAGTTGAGTTTATTTAGAAAACTTGAGTAAACTGATTGCCTTGAATTTATCAAGTAAACTAGCTCATCATTTTTGAGTTGATAAAACTTACTAACAATTAGAGGCGCTAATCACTTAGAAAACTTGAGTATTGGTAACTCAATTTTACAAGTTGAGTACTTAGTTCAGTCAACTAAAAAGATTTAATTCATTTAAACAGTATTTGAACATTGGACATTAACCACTTACAGAACATTAAACACTAACAGATCTCTTAGGATCTTAAAGGATTAGTTCACTTCCAAATGAAAATTTCCTGATAATTTACTCACCCCCATCTCATCCAAGATGTTCATGTCTTTCTTTCTTCATTAGAAAAGAAATTATGTTTTTTGAGGAAAACATTCCAGGATTTTTCTCCACATAATGGATTTCAATTGCAACCAACGGGTTGAAGGTCCATTTGAAGGTCCAGTCGCGCATTTGAAGTTAAAAAGTATATAAATGTTTATTTTTTTTAGAAAATGACAGATGGTTTTGCTAGATAAGACCCTATTCCTCGTCTGGGATCGTGCAGAGCTTCTGAAGCCATTTGAAACTGCATTGATTTGGACCTTCAATTGAAAACCATTATGTGGAGAAAAATCCTGGAATGTTTTCCTCAAAAAACGTATTCATTTTGAAGTGAACTAATCCTTTAACAGGGGAGGGTTAAACAACAAAAACAGCATTAACAGCTTCACTCATTACAAACCAGTTTGACTTTATTTCCGTCAGTATACAAAAGCTCTTATTGAGAATTAACAGAGGTTTAGATGTTGATGTTTTATTGAGTAGTCACCATTATGGTGATCAGTGTTTGCTTTAGTTGGGCTCTTGATCCTTGTTTTTTAAACATCAGTTGTTCTTTGCTGTAACTGTGTGTTTATAAGACAGTTATTTATAAGTCGTTGTGGCAGAAAAAGACAAGAGAAATACTGGGGAAAATCTGTTGGGCATTTATTGGTTGTAACATCATCATCAAGTATCCTAGCTCATAGGTATCTCATCCCAAGGTTTATTACCAATGCTCAAGTTTTCTAAGTAACCTCAAGATCTATTAAGTGGTAGTAAGTTTTATCAACTCAAAAATTATGAGTTAATTTACTTGCTAAATTTAATCTCTTTATGGTTATGTGTTTATGGAGGACCATAGTAAACCAGACAGGGTTTTTCTCATTTCAGACACTAATGTTGTATGCAGATGGAAAATTACAGAGAGATTTGAGCTGACAGAAGACAAATGACCACATGACCTGGACACCAGAGCAAAGAGAGATAGAGAGATGGTGAGGGAAGGTACTCTGGACCCCCTAAAATAATTATATTAAATATTTATTTAATTATTTTACAAAAAGCAATGTGGTTGAATTTGATTTCCATTTAAATGTTTGAGTTCATATATTTAGATCTCAATAGTCAACAAATGGAACACTTTATGTAACCTTTATACAAAATATTAGTTTGCAGTTTGTGTTTTATGTTTTGTATACATCAGGCTTTTATGGCTCATATAGTGAGAATATGGAGCTCATACTCGATGAGGAAAAAAACGCCTTAATTTTATTCAGATGCAATTTGGTGAAAATGCTGATATTTATATGGCCAAAAAGTAAGATTAAATTCTGATGCTTATATGAGATCTTTATATCAGACTACTGACATAAAATGCATATAAATATCAGTCTTCGCTCCACATCTGCCAATAATATCTCTTAGTAAGACGATATTTAAATGTTTAGTTTTATAATAAAAATCCCAGCATTTTTAAAACATATAATACAATGCAATACAATAATGATTGAGGGATGAACAAATAAACCTTCCTCAAAAGCCTCATGATCATATTTGATACTTATGATTTTTCTATAAAATGATGTATGGATAATCAAGTAAACATAAGATGCTTCACTCCAGTAAGTGTTCATCTTGAAATATTACTAACAATGTCAAAGTTATTCTTATGTTTACTTTATAAAAATCAGTGCAGATTTCACAGCATAAAGACACGAGCTGAAGGTGGACGTTTGTACAATTACACTAAAAGACTTTTACTTTCTAAAAAAGTATCCACTATCAAAGTTTTGATCATGTTTATCATTTAGAGGCTTTAGAAATTTGCATATCAAATATGATACAGTATAGGGTTTTCTTCTGAAACTTTAGAGGAGACATATGTAAGATTATTGCATGAGCAAAATTTGCTTTCCATTTCATCTAGAAGAAACTGTTCAGTTATTAATGAGATCTCTTTTTTGATTTTTCTTCCATGTGCACAGTTGCTTATGCATTTCAGAAATCATTTTTCACTCCTAATAAGAGTAAAATCCAGCTGATTCTGTGAAAGTTTTATACAATGCACGTATAAAAGAAATGATAAAAGCATTAGAATCACTACAGTATGTGAGCAGTGCTTAACAAGACTAAATAAATCAAAACAAATTACAGTCTACACACACACACACAGAGAGACGGATTCATTTGCACCAAATAAATAATTATTATATTGTTAAATACACTCAGTCGAGAGCTGACGGCCCACATGCACGCCAGATGTTTCTTCTCGTCTGACAGGAACCGCTCTGTGCTTCTCTTCCCAACAGTCACACACTTGAGTGAAACTGGAAAAAAATCTCCAAAATTAAACCATTACATATGACATGGAATAATCACATGTATGGGTGTTTCTTTTAGAAAATCAACTGTGTCATTTCTGAAACATATCGAGTGATGAACTGGGTTTGATAGCATGGTGGAAGAAGTAATGTTTTAGATATTATTCATCCTGCTAAGACTAATTTCATTGGAAGCACTTTTTGTATCATAAGTACACATAATTATAGCTCATTTTCACACTTTTTGCATAATTTGGCAAAATAACAGCTTGAGTGGGAATCATATAGGCCTATAATAAATAATTTCCTATACACAAGTGATATTTATCTTGATTTCTCTTTTTCTTTTGTCCACATCTGATCTGATGTTATATTTCATATTTCATCATGTTTGGTGTTGTTGAAATGATGCCACAACCGATAGACAGATGTGATTTAAGTATAAATAAAATACATATTTTTTTTACTCAATAAATATTGATTGATTTATGCTCCTGCTTGTCAAGATTAAATGCAAAAATTTATATTTTTATGATAGATTTTTATAGTTTGAGATTTATGAGATTAATGTAGTACAAAGAAAGGACAAAAAATACATTTCCAAGCATTTGCAATGTGACCTTCATATAACAAGAAAGAAAATATATTCATAAAAAAATGTGCCAATAAAATAAATAAATAAATATTGTTTACGCAATAAATATTGATTGATTTATGCTCCTGCTTGTTGAGATTAAATGCAATAATTAATATTTTTTATGATAGATTTTCATAGTTTACACATGTACAATGATTTAAGTCTAAGACAAAAACAATAAAATCTATATTAAAATGTCTTTTAATGCATTTCCAAGACATTTGCAATGTGAAAATATATTACTTTTCATAAAAAATAAATCAACCCAAAAGTGCCCTAGTTTTATTTTAAATTAATAAATACTATGATTTTATGCTAATAAAAAGTAAGTTGAGTCCAAATCAGAGCATAATTGAGATAATATTATACTGTATTTTTTATTCATATTTTGAATTAGATTTTATATATGATGTTTAAATTTTCTGTTTTCATTTTAAATTAATTTAAAGTTTTAGTAGTTTTATATAAGTTTTTGTAATTTTTAAAAAATTGTTTAAATATGTCTATATAGTTTTTAATCATTTTTATTTCAGTTTTAGCTTTTTTAGTACATATACTATTATACTGTAGTTTTTACTAATATTTTTAATTAGATTTTATATTTGATGTTTATATTTTCTGTTTTCATTTTCAGTTAATTTAAAGTTTTGGTAATTTTATGTAAGTTTTGTTTAAATATGTCTATATAGTTTTTATTAGTTTATCAGTTTTAGTTTTTTAGTACATAAAGTTTTTTTTATATATTTTATTTTATTTCAGTAAACATTTATTTTATTTCAAGTATGAAAATGTTTTAGTTTTAGTTTCAGGTAAAATCTCTTCTTTAGGGGTGGACTGCATTACGGTTCGGCCGTGATTGATCCGTGATTTGCACAAGTGCCATGTTATTGACAGGAAGACAGACTGCGACTGTGTGTCCACGCCAGGGCAGATGCAGCCCTGCACTCCATCACCCTGGAGAAATTGCTTGCTGGGATATAACAATAACAGCATGTTATTTTTATCCTCAGTGTAGATCAATGGTAATGTAAAGAGGACTGCGGATGATGGATGAACTTCACTGGGTTTTTAGCTCTCGCAGAGATTCCCCTTCTGTTTCTGCATGCACAGATATGCTCAACTGCTAGAGGGATTTTATAATATGACAAATGCATTACATGCACATCTACAAATGAGTCTGCAAAGCAAATCTTTCATAGCATTGCAAAATAGCATTTGCACACTGAAGGTCTGAATGTCATCATATCAAAGCAAGTGGCATTTATGTTATGTGCTTAATACTCAAAATATTGAATATTCAGTGAAACACAATATACAGTACAGTAGCGGCCAAAAGTGATGTCCGGAGGGGATATCCATCAAATTATGAGGAAAATCTTTTATATTTTTGAAGTATTTTATTATATATACGCTATAGCTATATTAGCTATATAACAATGATTAGTTTTCTGTTGATGAATGTATCCAAACAGCTGCTCATCTGTCTAATAAAACACATAATATATTAAAGTGTTTCCATGGTTTCTACAAAATAAAACTGGAAATCGATCCGTGTCCGTGTCCTGGTTAAAATCGCTGATTTCTCTGGATTTAAACATTCTTGGAAACATTTAGGATAATGTAAGTACACAAGCCAACAAAATATATAACATTGTTCTAGTAGTTTTTGGATATTTTAATCTAAAAATCTTACATGTTGTACCTTTAAGGTATTTATCTGATTAAATTGTTTGGCAAAATAGGCAAACAACAGCTATAGGTTTTGCAAAAAAACAACAACAACAACAAAAAACACATAAGCTCACAGGAAAAAGCATACACTGAATACAACATAATCAGTTATCAATATTTCGTTGCTTCTCTCTAGTTTTTGCATGTGTTCATAATTTCTTTGTTTGACAGCCTTGCCAAACCAATGTCCACAATTGACTCACAACTACACAATATGTTTACAAAATCTGTAACAAATTTTTAACTACATTTGAATAAAGGGTGAAGAATTTTCCATCACCAAAATTTTGGCCACTCCTGTATCTATTATTCACTCCTCATTGAGCAGCACTGGCGGCTCTGGAGTCATAAATCACATCTCAGGCGCAAGGATACATCATTCGCTCTTTGTTAGATGCGGTTATAACTCTTCGTAACATGTTTTGAGGTTATGAAACTGATGATACCGTGAGGTACAGGGCTGATGTCCGAACATGAGGAGATAAATCTGTCTCACAGCGCGGTGAGATCAATTTAACCACTACAGCTGCTCTGATGGCTTGATAAAAGTCCTGTTTTATTTACTTGAGATGATAAACAAAGCAAACCTATAGCAAAACTATTCAATAGCAATTTGCAATGCCAATATTGTAAGAAATCACAGTTATTTTAAAGCTACACTATGTAAATTTTGACCTTCTAGCTAGCAGTTAAAAAATGAAACTTGCGGAAGAACATTGTTTTGGTTGTGCTTCGGCTCTGTGCTACTGTGCAGATGAATATAACCCTTCACAAAATATAACGCTTTACAATGAACTCTGTTAGAGAGCTACATAGCCTATGGCAATTTATCTGTTCAATAAAATACCTTACTCACCTGTTGAGTTATAAAACAGCCATCTCCGCCTCGCTTTTACAACATTTTAAATCCTTCAGTTCTCGCCATCACCTAACAGCCAAGCCAATGTTGATTCTTGTTTTTTTACGAGCTCTGTCGCGTTGTCTTTTTGCCAGCAGACTCTCCTCTGTTCGGCGTTTGTTTAAAACTAGTGGCTCCATGAAAAACCTTTCTTACTCCTTGAGACAAACCTCTGCCACTCCCACACCACAGCAGACACGTGTCAACGCAGCCGGAGCTACTTTCCTCTATTTACCATATGACAAGACAAGCAAGGGTGAGTGACATAAGTACGCAGTTTCCTGTGAAAACCATCCAGCATATTGCATATTATAAAATTGCATATTATAAATTAGCATATGCATATTATAATTTGAATTAGGTGATATGCTCCAATTATTGTTTGCTATTACAATACTGTATAGTCTCTCTATAGTCTTCTCACTAAACGCACAGTTTAGCCATGATGAACCACTGCCAGGTCTTAATTATAAAGGCAGAAATAATGACAGCGTACAAGTTCAGGCCCAATATTCAGAGCCACCTGACCTGCACGATGGCATATGAAGCAATTACAGCCGTTTCAGTACAATTGAGATATTTCACCAAAGAGAACAATTACATTAAATGCAGTTCCACACATTTCCCAGGCAGAAACATGCAAATGCTTCTGTACTGACAGCAGAAACATCTAAAACATGTGCTTTAGTGAGCAGGTCATTATAAGCTGCTCAAATCCACAGTCAGATGCAATTAAGAGAGCAGGAAATCAGGCGTCTGTCTCTGCGAGAGCAGCAGGCCCATGCAAAGGGCACAAAAGAGATTTCATGCTTCAAATATATAATATGAATTATAAAGTCGGTAATCAAACATATTTTTTACAGTCTATAATTAATAGATTGAGTGTATTCTATACACCTACTGCTACACAAGTTAAAGGTTTACTTCTAGCTGCCATGATAAATGTTATTAGACTTTCTGTTATGATTTGTGAGGCACAGTTCTACTATTATATTTGCATCAGCGGCTCAGTGCTGTGAGTCTGACTGTACAATACTGACATCTAGTGGAGAATAAATGCCAACACCGGCGGAAAAACAGTATCTATCTATCTATCTATCTATCTATCTATCTATCTATCTATCTATCTATCTATCTATCTATCTATCTATCTATCTATCTGAATTCAGATCTCATCTAACAAGTCTGACTGTGGAGGGATGCATATTTGAAAATAATGTCAGGATGCACAAAATATTAATATTTGTTCTATATATATCTTATCAATACTCATTCATTCATTCACTCACTCATTCACTCTCATTCACTCACTCATTCACTCACTCACTCATTCACTCACTCATTCACTCACTCATTCACTCACTCATTCACTCACTCAACCACTCATTCATTCACTCACTCACTCATTCATTCAATCACTCACTCACTCACTCACTCACTCAACCACTCACTCATTCACTCACTCATTAACTCATTCACTCACTCATTCATTCACTCACTCACTCACTCAACCACTCACTCACTCATTCACTCACTCAACCACTCATTCATTCACTCACTCACTCATTCATTCAATCACTCACTCACTCACTCACTCACTCATTCATTCACTCACTCACTCACTCAACCACTCACTCACTCACTCACTCACTCACTCATTCACTCACTCACTCACTCAACCACTCACTCACTCATTCACTCACTCACTCACTCATTCACTCACTCATTAACTCATTCACTCACTCATTCACTCACTCAACCACTCACTCATTCACTCACTCACTCATTCACTCACTCATTAACTCATTCACTCACTCATTCACTCAATCACTCACTCACTCACTCACTCAACCACTCACTCATTCACTCACTCATTAACTCATTCACTCACTCATTCATTCATTCACTCACTCACTCACTCACTCACTCACTCACTCACTCAACCACTCACTCATTCACTCACTCATTAACTCATTCACTCACTCATTCACTCACTCAACCACTCATTCATTCACTCACTCACTCATTCACTCACTCATTAACTCACTCACTCACTCAATCACTCACTCACTCACTCACTCACTCACTCACTCATTCACTCACTCATTAACTCATTCACTCACTCATTCATTCACTCACTCACTCACTCAACCACTCACTCACTCACTCACTCACTCACTCACTCACTCACTCACTCACTCAACCACTCACTCACTCACTCACTCAACCACTCACTCATTCACTCACTCATTAACTCATTCACTCACTCATTCACTCACTCAACCACTCATTCATTCACTCACTCACTCATTCAGTCACTCATTAACTCACTCACTCACTCAATCACTCACTCACTCACTCACTCACTCACTCACTCACTCATTCACTCACTCATTAACTCATTCACTCACTCATTCATTCACTCACTCACTCACTCAACCACTCACTCACTCACTCACTCACTCACTCACTCACTCACTCATTCACTCACTCACTCACTCACTCAACCACTCACTCACTCATTCACTCACTCATTCACTCACTCAACCACTCACTCATTCACTCACTCACTCATTCACTCACTCACTCACTTATTCACTCACTCACTCACTTATTCACTCACTCATTCACTCACTCACTCACTCACTCACTCACTTATTCAATCACTCACTCACCCATTCACTCACTCATTTACTCACTAATATTTCTTCTATATATATATATATCATATCAATACTCATTCGTTCACTCACTCACACACTCATTCATTTATTCACTCATTCACTCACACACACACTCATTCATTCATTCACTCACTCACTCACTCACTAATTAAAATTAAAAGGATAATTGAAAAGAATAAAAACTGATTCAAAATTCAAAAAACTATAATAATATTTCAAT
Organism: Coreius guichenoti; assembly: GCA_039654105.1. Taxonomy (NCBI): domain Eukaryota; kingdom Metazoa; phylum Chordata; class Actinopteri; order Cypriniformes; family Gobionidae; genus Coreius; species Coreius guichenoti. Next base: position 35,325,297 of record CM077187.1, on the reverse strand, counting down.
TATTCTAAAAATAAACTGATTAAACCTTGAGTTTTTCCTCTCTTTTAGCACCCAAATAAATCAATGGAACACCTGTAGAGTTCAAAACATCTTTATTTTACATGGTAACAGTGACATCAGTCAGGCGTTCTGTGGGTCTCTGGTATCAGCGGGCGGTTCTCGGGTCAGGAGGAGATCTGAGTGAATGCGCTGAAGATCAGATCTACTCTTCCCGCTTCAGATCCAGCTCAGCTGCCGGACGGCATTTCCTGAGGGATCGTCACTGTGCCGCCTCACTGAGGATGAGATGCTGATTGCACCAATCACAACCTGAACCCGTCCTGTAGAGCCATAACGGCAGAGGAACCAGCGTTTCTCACGGCAGTCTTCTGGAATTCGGAGAGCTTTGGAATTCAGAATTCTGTGCAGAATTTAGATTGTATTTGATGAGACTGGCTGTGGAACAATGAATCTCATGAAACAATAAAATTCCATCCCAGGTCATTTTTCACCCCCCCTAAATTAAAGACAGTATAACAATGATAATGAATTACACTAATGAGAATTTGGAGGGAAATGTTCTTAATTGTCATGAAAATGATGTCAGAATGCACAGAATAATAATTCGATTTTGAAATGAAATATGTTTGACACATATTCATGACAAGTTTCATGAGATTCACTCATATTCACATCTATGAAGTCTGAACGGGTCTAGGAAAGTGGAAGAAGTTAGAAGAATCTGAATGAATCCAGAGAGACAGTTGCTACTGAGCTGGAATCATAATCAGAGTGCTGGTTATAAATATGTTATGATGAATGTCTTCTTCCCTGCAGAAGTGCTGCAATGTCCCGTTCCACCTCTTCAAATGGACAATGGAGATCATACCTGCAATAGACAATTCAGAGGTTACAGATGATACTGTATTTGTTCCTTTATTATATGGCACTGTGAAATACTTGATTCTGATTGGTCGAACATGGCATAGTGATCAACACTAAACTTTAGTTGTGCTAGTTTCATGTCTCTCGTAATCCACACTTTCTGTCTTCTTTTATTTTGGAAATGACATGCAAATCACACTGAATTTGTGAGCATATCTGGGCACCGTTTGTAAGGGACTCCGTCTGCAGTGATGAGAAACTTCTCGAAGTTCCATCGGACATCATTCACCTTAATGGGAGACCAGTAGAGTTTCCTGATGTCACCAATGACAGGGTTGACAAATGGCAGAGTTTCCTGGAAGAACAAAGTCAGTGAAACTTTGCTAGAACTAAATTCAGCTGCAATGTTCAGGCATGTTCAGACTTTTATTTTGAAATAGCAAACGACTCAGAAGAAAATTAATTAAAGTATCAGTAGAAATCTCAGTTAGTTTCCAATGGCAAGAGTTCAAAAGATAACGTCCAATTAAATTTGAGAAAAAAATGTCTAAAATGTTTTAAATATAGCCTAAGGCCCTAAGCTAAAGATTTGTGATGTGGCACTGAACAAATCAAATACTGCAACATATGACAAGCCATTTGGACTTTTATTCATTTTCAGGTTATGAATTCTTGATATCAACAATTCGATTTTCACTAGTTCAAATGCTAATTCTTGATATCAACAATGACGTCATCATTTGCACAAATACAAATTGTTTATATCAAGAATTAAATTTCAACTAGTAAAAACTACAATTCTTGATATTTGTAATTGTATTTAGTTAAATATCACCATAGGCACCATATCAACTGTTGATATCAAGAATTGATTCCTTACTAGTTGAAATTCTAATTTCACATATCAGGAATACAATTCTCACTAGTAAAAATCATAATTTTTGATATCAACAATTACATGGTTGCAAATGTCTGTGCTTGATATCAACATTTGAATTTGAATGGCAGCCTATGGTGACATGTAACTAGTGAAAATACAATGTCTGATGCTCCACACATACGTAACCCAGGCAACGACTATGGCGGAATCTGTGTGTTACTATGGCAATCCAGGTTGAATGTTCAATGGAAAAGTCATCCCTTCCATCCCAAAAACACAAACAGTTCTCATGAACAACTCGATAGCACGAGTACGACAGTCCAACTAACGAACATATTACAATTATGACAAGATTAGAGGGTTATATCGGATCACTAAAAGAGGAACCAAAGGAAACAAACATATATTATGAGTATATTATCTTACTTTTCGGACACATTTTGGGAGCTGACGCTTGAAACAGACAGTGAGGAGGTTTAGACGCTCCAGGCTTATCGGGTGTGGAAATGAATGGGTCTTTATCATCGCTGAAGTGAACGACAATACGATCACAAATGGACAAACAAGCGAACATGACACACGAGCATATTCAAGCAAAAGCCAGCATATATTAGTTCTGTGAAACAAAACAAAACCAATGTTACTCGCCTATCGAGAAGAAATAAAGCAACCTCGGCCTTCCCGCTCCTTGAGTTCTCTCCAGCGCTGGAAAGCTGATACTTGTTGCCTAATCGTAAGCCTTCTTTTGTTCCACAGACATCTTCCACTTTAGTTTTTTATCTGCCATCTCTCTCTTTCATTTCTCTTTTTCTGTCGTCGCTCGGCTAATGTCCGTCCTGTGTCTTGTCTTTTGAATAATGATGTGCACTGAGCGCTCTCTTCTCCCCGTCATTAGTAGACACACCCCTTACTGCTGATTGGTTACAAGTTTGTTTTGGTACTCGCCAGATACACTTTTCTAATGGATTTTTGAAATATCACTTACCCCACCTTTAAGAATGAGCATTTTAACTAGTGAAAATTTAATTGCTGATATCAAGAATTCATATCCTGAAAATGAATAAAAGTCAAAACGGCTTGCCATATGCCCATACTACTTCTGAATATGATATACATAAATAGTATGGACATTATGGAAACATGGTTCAGACAGTCAGATCACTCAAACCATATATGGAAACGCATGCATCTTTATATGGTCACCAATGGAGTCTGGATATCATCTAGTGGAAAAGTTTGGTACTGCGCCCAAAAAAATGTCTCTGAACACTCTTTTTTGACTATATTGTCAAAAGTTTTGGGACGTCTGCCTTTACATGCACATGAACTTTAATGACCTCCCATTCTTAATCCGTAGGGTTTAATATGGAGTTGGCCCACCCTTTGCAGCTATAACAGCTTCAACTCTTCTGGGAAGGCTTTCCACAAGGTTTAGGAGTGTGTTTATGGGAATTTTTGACCGTTCTTCTAGAAGCGCATTTGTGAGGTCAGACGCTTTTATAACTTGCATTGCATTCAAGGTATGCATTTCATTAGTTCATGTATTTTCTGGGAATTGAGCCCATGATGCTCTACGGTACGAGCTTAAGGAGCCCTCTCAGATCTACTGATGATAAACTCATTTATCTGACTGTTTTGTTAGATAAAAACATTAAAAAATTAGAAATTGTGGGGAAGACATGTCCATAATTGTGATGAAAATCATGTCAAAAAGTCCCAAAATAGACTTGATTTTGTTTATGCAAATTGTAATTTCCAATATGTAGTAGCATGCTCTGCAGAGTTACATTAGATGGATTGAGCTAATGCAGTACCTTCAGGAAGGCGTACAGAGGGTGTTCATCAGCGCCGTTCACCTCAATCCTGCTGAAGACCGGGAACTTTGGGAGGAAACCTCCTCCTGGTCTCACATACTGCAGAACGTTGAGGATTTCATGGTTCTCTTCTGGGAGGAGTAGAGGGAGACATTTATTACAGACAATCTTCAGGTTTTTAATGGATTGTGCTGAAGTAAATCAGAATGTTTGGGGTTGGTTTTGTTTTGGAGATAGGCTTTTAGGCTAAACATTTTAATGAGCTCTTAATAATAATGCAATTAATGTCCAATAAATGTTAGTTTAAAGCACTTAATTAATGTCATTTCCCCATTTTCTGTGACCAAATCTAGTGAGAACGATTTACAGTTAATAAGTTGTTAACAAAGCTTTATCTAACTCTTTACATATGAGCTAATTAAACAATAATAATTTGTTAATTACATTGACTGAATGAAGAACTCACTATTTGTATATAGTATATTAATGTATTAACTACAGTTTATAAACTATGCATTATTAATGCAAATGATTTAGTACTTTATTACAGTATAGTTATTATAAAGTGTTACAGATTTCTTTTTATCAATGCAAGTGTTTACTGTAATTTTTTGATCAATTTAATGCATCCTTGTTGAATAAAAGTTTTTTTTGACCCCAAACTTTAAAACGGTGTTGAATTTGAAAAAGATTATCTTTCAGGTCTTTGAACTAGAATGTTCAAAACCAGCATACACATGTGACAACTTGCCCCATGCAGTCTCCCTTATTTAATAGACATACAGTAGATTCTGTGACATCTGTTCAATGAACACTGAACTAGTAAATAAGACGACGGGTCTTACCAGGAGCCTGAAGGCCGAACTGATTGCAGGGGAATCCGAGCACAGTGAAGTTCAGACCTCCATACATGTCCATGAGTGCATTCAACCTGTGATACTGCACGAACATTTATTTCACTTCTGATTATTTATTAATTAATTTACAAATAAGTTAAATAGTTTTTAAAGGCACAATATGTAATTTTTGCAGCAAGAGGTCACTTATTCAAAACAAAGGCGTAGCTTGATGACGGAATCACGGGAGATTTCACTTCTACAACCGGTGGAAAAGTATCCGGCGGGACTCGGGCAGAAATCATATTCATGATGAAAGCCGTTGGAGCAGAACGAGGCCGCTAAAGCGATTGCTAATGAGAGACGAGCGCAACACACGTTTCGACAGCAGTGGAGCTTTTATTATGCCACAGTCGCTTCTTCCACTCATGTGTATGTGGGGGAACGCAGTGCTGTTTTATCATATTAGATACATTTGAGTGGGTTGAAAGTCTGTGCGTTCACTCTGCAGCTACTATGAGACACTTGTTGCACACTGCAGTAAGATAGATCGATATTAGGCATGTAAAACATGGTACTCCAGATTTACCAGATTTAAACAATAAGACTAACTGTGTTGAGCTGTATAAAAATTAGTTTTCTGTCGCTGAATGTATCCAAACAGATGCTCACCTGTCTAATAAAACATAATATATTAAAGCGTCTTTGGTGTTTCCATGGTTTCTACAAAACAAAACCGCAAATTGAGGGTAACGCGAGTATGATGTCATTGATAGGCGACACACGGACACGGTCCGTGTCCTGGTTAAAATTGCTTATTTCTCTGGATTTAAACATTCTTGGAAACATTTGGGATAATGTAAGTACACAAGTCAACAAAATATATAACATTGTTCTAGTGGTTTTTGTATATTTTAATTAAAAAATCTTACATATTGTGCCTTTAATTGACAGTTGCATCACTTTAAATTGAAACATTTGTTGTAAATGGTTTAAAAAAATTCTATACATTCATGCTGTACATATAATAATAATAATAATAATAATATGTTTAATTTATATAGTGCCTTTTCCGAGCTCAAGGACGCGTCGCAATATATCATACAGTCATACAATGAATCAATAGACAATCCTATGGACAATGGACATTTGTCCAGTCCAGAACAAGAGCCAATTAAGTTGCATATAGCGATTATATAAAAAAAATCTAATTATCAAGAAATTATCCCAAACAAACACACACACACACACACACATATATATATAGTATACTTATTACAATGCATTAAATGATTTAAGAAAACTGTACTACTGTAACTGTACTTAATTAAACAGAAACTTTAGACATACCTCTTCAACGGTGGACCCTCAGAAGGTGGCCACGTTCACGATGAGGAGAACTTTTCCTCTGAAGATGCTGAGTGGCGTGGCCTTTCTCTCCAGGGTCTCCATGGTGAAGTCATAAACTGATTTTGCGGCCATATTTGCTGTAAATTCTCAGTTCTTGTACACTGGTGTATCAGAGTGATTTTACACACTAACCTCTGGCTCTCGGCTGCGTTTCAGTCAGTGTCCTATATCTCTTGGCTCAGCAGAGGTTCTGCATGGATGACTCTATTGTTTTTGAGCCGTTCAGTTTTTTTTGTCCCAGGTTTGCAAAGTTCTGCTGACCCTGATGGTCATGTGAGTGTTCTCATTTCAATGGCCAAGGGATTGTAATAGTGTCATTGGCCAACAGAAGCCCTCCAGTTCACAGCTGATGAATCAGGTTTGTTTGTTTGTTTGTTTGTCTTCTGGGACCATCTAGAAATAATCTTAATTATATAGGGGAGAGCGGGGCACAACCTAACGCTTTTTGACTTTCTCAGTTTGTGTAAATCCACTTGGGGTTCAGAGTATTTATTTTTTCCCACATTAATTTCACACGTCTAGTACAATTATGTGGTTTTGTTTCATTAATACAGTGTATACTTTTTTCTTGATTTACCCCAAAAGAATAGAAGTGAAATGTGACAATATGCCCCATAGGTGGGGTGCATTGTAACATGTCAGGGGCACATTGTAACATGACCAAATGACTGCTTAAAATGTTACCTGATATAATCAGAAAAATATCCAACACAAACTAAAATATTTTATCAATAAAATACAATTATTAACTTTTTTAAATAAAATAATGGCATTTTTTTAATCATTAAAAATATACAAATTTTTGAGTTTGACAACAAACACATCGCTAAATACAGCTATACAGCATAGTTAAAAACATAATCATAATTAACAATTTTCTGAACATTGATTCTCAGTCATTATTCACCTTTTTCTCATGGTTTCTCAATAGAATTCATAAAAGTATAGAATAGAATATCATAGTTCTAATAGGGGCTCATTGTGACAACATGCCCCACCTGCGCAACTGGGATTTAAACCCGGCTCGTGTCTTCTGCTGGTTAGATCAGCATTAAAGAACTATCTCAACTGTTAAATAACAGATATAAGATTACAATAATATCAGATTTGTCTTATTTTAAATAAACACAAAAACAGAGATGAAAAATAAACTTAAGAAATGTACTTTTGCTATGGTTAAATAAATGTTCAGTAATATCTTCCAAAGATTTTTTAATTTTGCCGCAATTTTTTCTCTAAATAATGTTGATATGGCAACTAGTAAATACACTAAGTTTCGTCATCCTGGCATGTGTGGAAAGTTTTAAACCATGTGTGTTACAACTAACCCTGCGTTAGGTTGTGCCCCGCTCTCCACTATTACTGCCATATAAATAAAGCAAACAAAATGCATGCATTTACTGAAGGTTGTTGGTATCATATCATAAATAAATTAGTATATGCTTTATTTTTTAGTAGCCTAATTTATCTCGTGGATGTTAGAAGACCTGTTTCTCCACACTGCTCTTCCAGGTTGTTAGATGGCAGCAGTGAGACACCGGCGTCCCGTTGAATCCGCATCATCCTGTGCATCAGAACCCGGATGAGCCGGTCAGCTGTTTATCCATCATGATAAATAATGTGCGTGGATCAAAGGACAGTATCAGCATGGACCAAAAACATGATGAACGCATGCAAAGCCACAGGTATATTTCATAAAGAGAGATCCAGGTGTGCATGGATTCAGAGAAACATGCGCGTTGCTTTAGCTAGCATGCGCACAAACAGAGATGCATCCAGTCAATGCATGCAAACAGCAACAGAACATCTGTACTGTCCATATAAACACTGATTTTCTGTGAGACAGTGGCTGCACTGGCTTGCACGCATGCATGCATATTGAAAACATGTAGTCTTTTAGTAGTTGACATGTTCATGACATTGTGTCTTTGAAACGGTTGTTGTGTTTTGTGCGCATGCACGTTAATGCATGCTGCTCGTCCTGAAAGTAGAGCTTTTTGATTTGTACGAACACTGTAGTCTTAGTCCATTTTGATAACAGTATGTCTATAATACAGTTTCCCAGTTGTTTTGTATGCATGGATTTAATATTTAGTCATTAACATGGTTTTATACATTGGCACTTAACTAACATGCATGCTGTTTATATTTGACTTCTTACCTAACTCTCCCCTTTCCATTGACTTCTGCAGTTGTGTATTTAATGTTGTGACAGGTGTCAGCTGCTGGACCTGCCCTGGGAGGATGTGTTAGTTACACACGTGTTCTGCTACCTGCCGCTGCGTCACCTGGTCAGCCTGCAACGCGTCAGCAAGAGCTTTCGTTCTCTCGTCCAGGTGTACCTGGACAACTGCCGTAAGTTTGACCCTGCACAGGTGAGGGAAAAAACGTTTGATATGCATGTACACCGATCAGGCATAACATTATGACTTGTGTTGGGTCCCCCTTTTGCTGCCAAAACAGCCCTGACCCCATCGAGGCATGGACTCCACTAGACCCCTGAAGGTGTGCTGTGGTATTTGGCATCAAGATGTTAGCAGCAGATCCTTTAAGTCCTGTAAGTTGCGAGGTGTGATCTCCATGGATCGGACTTGTTTGTTCAGCACATCCCACAGATGCTCGATTGGATTGAGATCTGGGGAATTTAGAGGCCAAGTCAACACCTCAAACTCGTTGTTGTGCTCCTCAAACCATTCCTGAACCATTTTTGCTTTGTGGCAGGGCGCATTATCCTGCTGAAAGAGCCACAGCTACCAGGGAATACCGTTTCCATGAAAGGGTGTACATGGTCTGCAACAATGCTTAGGTAGGTGGTACGTGTCAAAGTAACATCCACATGGATGGCAAGACCCAAGGTTTCCCAGCAGAACATTGCCCAAAGCATCACACTGCCTCCGCCGGCTTGTCTTCTTCCCATAGTGCATCCTGGTGCCATGTGTTCCCCAGGTAAGCGATGCACACGCACCCGGCCATCCACGTGATGTAAAAGAAAACATGATTCATCAGACCAGACCACCTTCTTCCATTGCTCCGTGGTCCAGTTCTGATGCTCACGTGCCCCTGACTGGTCTGCGGCTATGCAGCCCCATATGCAACAAACTGCGATGCACTGTGTATTCTGACACCTTTCTATCAGAACCAGCATTAACTTCTTGAGCAATTTGAGCTACAGTAGCTTGTCTGTTTGATCGCTCCCCACATGCATCAATGAGCCTTGGCCGCCCATGACCCTGCCGCCGGTTCACCACTGTTCCTTTCTTGGACCACTTTTGATAGATACTGACCACTGCAGACCGGGAACACCCCAGAAGAGCTGCAGTTTTGGAGATGCTCTGACCCAGTCGTCTAGCCATCACAGTTTGGCCCTTGTCAAACTTGCTCAAATCCTTACGCTTGCCAATTTTTCCTGCTTCTAACACATCAACTTTGAGGACAAAATGTTCACTTGCTGCCTAATATATCCCACCCACTAACAGGTGCCGTGATGAAGAGATAATCAGTGTTATTCACTTCACCTGTCAGTGGTCATAATTTTATGCCTGATCGGTGTATGTGGACAGTTGCTAGAATATTGGCCGTTCTCTGTTGCACTGTATTTCATCAGACATGCATACTTTGTTTCTCCTCAGACTGGGCCTCACATTCCCAAAGAAGCCTTCTGCTCCATGCTTCGCCACAATCAAGTTCTCCACCACCTCTGTGTCACCAACTGCTCCGATTGGATCACTGACAAAGAGCTGCTGCCCGTGATTGGTCAGAACCAGCACCTGCTGCGCGTTGACATGCGCGGCTGCGTGCATCTGAGCCGTCATGCCCTGGTGGCGGTGTCGCTGAGCTGCCCGCGTCTGCAGCACCTGAGCCTGGCGCACTGCGAGTGGGTGGACAGCCTGGCGTTGCGCAGCCTGGCGGATCACTGCTCGGACCTGCGCTCGCTGGATGTGACCGCCTGCAGACAGCTGAAGGACGAGGCTGTGTGCTATGTGGCAGGGAAGTGCCCAGCGCTGCGCTCGCTCTCAGTGGCTGTTAATGCCAACATCACGGACATAGCGGTGGAGGAAGTGGCGAAAAAGTGCAGGGAGTTGGAGAAGCTGGACCTCACGGGGTGCCTGCGAGTGCGAAACGAAGCTATCAGGTGCGCCATGTGTTTGTGGTCAGAAGCAGACAGTTGCAGGGGTTTGTTTTGAGGCTCATATCCAGGGTTCCCACGCTTCTTGAAAGTACTTGAAAGTCCTTAAATTTCAGACACAAGGATTCAAGGACTGGAAAGTACTTGAAAACAAACATAGGTCCTTAAAAGTGCCTAAATTAAGCATGAACTACATTTTGTTAGAGTAGCATGGTGCTGTTACAAAAATTGGCCTTTATGCGCTGCCAAAGCCAGAACAAAACAGCGCTACTGATTGGGAAGAAAGCGGGAAAAACCTGAAAAATGCTGCGTGAGCGGCTGGATCGTGATCACGTGCAGCCAGCTCTGCATAATGAGCACATAACGTGGAGCTTTTTAACTAGCTTAGTGCCAGGGAAGTGCAAATTCAGTGATGCTTGGCTCAGTGTTGAGCTACATAAAAATTGGTTTATCAAAGTTCCAACGAATAACGCTTAATAAAGTAGTGTTTATAAGCACAGCGCTCCTTTGTTTACAGAGGTTACCGGGGAAACCAATATATTTCTGCTGTTCCATAAGCGCCATCTACTGTCAAAGAGTGAAATTGCATTTCATCGCGTCAGTTGTTTGTTCAGACTAATGCATATCAACCCATATTTTTACACCGCTTACACACAGAGTTGTAAATGTTAACTGGTGGATCAATGAGAAGCTAATGTGCTTTTTAAAAATGTAGAATAATAATATATCTAGAATATGAAGTATAATCATATTTTAAATTAATACATATAATCACTTATAATTTAGATTCTTTCCTTTTTTTAAATAATGTCTTAAAGGCTGAAATGTGAATTTTTTTTTTATAATTTATTTTTTTATTTTTTATAAAACTTGTTTTTGTCAAGTTATTATCTGAACTGTAAAGTTGTTTAAGTCGGGTTTTTTTTACATTCATTTTATGGTTTAGGATGTTTCCTTAAACACTGATCTCACCCTGTGCAGGTCTTAAAAATGTCTTAAAAGCCTTTAAATTTATTTTTAAAAAGGTGCCATGTGCCATGATTAATAAATAAGTTTGCATATTTTTAATGCCTAAAGGATTACTTCACTTCAAAATGAAAATTCTGATATTTTACACACCCCCATACGGAGCCCCGCACATGACATGCAGGAAAAAATAGTAGGCTAAATCGTCCGCACGATTTATAAATCGAGGGAATGAAGTAGTTCCTGTCGGTCTTAGTACATGATGTAACTACAGAAGAGTCAAGTTTTAAATAGGAAAAATATCGAAAGTCTTTGGTCATTTTTGAGCGAGATGCAAATGGTCTAATCAGATTCAATGATCTATGCTAAGCTATGCTAAAAGTTCTACCGCCAGATCCGGAGATCGGCTGAATGGTTTCGAAAACGGTAAAACTCAACTGTTTAACTCTAGGGGAGTTGGAAAATGAGCCTATTTTCAAAAAAGTGGAGTGTTCCTTTAAAAGCAGGAATAAGAGAGCTGCAAACTGCATCTCTCATTAAAACTCGCTCCCTCTCTTGTACACTCTACCAGCCTCTTTCCTCATTGGATTTTAAAAAAGTCACATGTCCCTAAAATTTGATTTTAGTTGTCAGTGTATGCCTTAGCGTTACTGCAGTAATGATAGACAGGTACAGTAGGTATTTGATATACTGTCCAGATTGGCAGTAACACACCCACCATTATCGTATTTATTGTGCATGATTTAAAATAAAAGGTGCTTTAAAAAGTCTTTGAATCTGGTGTTCATGAAAGAGTGGGAACCCTGTCATATCTGATTAGGACTGCATGATTTGGGGGGGGAAATCCAATTGCGAATAATTTATTTATTTTCCCCTGGAGCTCCTGATATCATTTGGTTATTTGGTGTCCTTTTTTGTAAAGACTCCTAAATTTACCTTGAAAGTTTTGAGAGAATCACCCTTCAATCTGATGGTTTACTTTGCTGGATATAGCAAATTATGACAAAGTGTTAAACAAGATAAATGGGGTATGCTTAATTTCACGATAAGTGTGCGATTAGTCGTGATTTTGTATTTATTATTATTAAAATATTACTAAATAAACATATTAAACAAAATAATAAATATTTCTATTGTAGTATTTCACTGTAAAATAAGGAATAGGCCTATTCAAGTATTTAAGAAAAATATAATAAAATAAAATGCATGTTTTTGCATGCATGTTCCTGCATGTTTTTGCTAAAAAAAGTGATTATATATAAATATGAATATATATGACTTAATTATATAAATAATTTTTATTATTATTAAAATATTATTGCTGAAACAATTAAACTTAATAAGAAATATTACCATTGTAGTATTTCACTGTAAAATAAGGAATAGGCCTATTCAAGTATTTAAGAAAAATATAATAAAATATAATCTCCAGATCCTGCTTGCTTTGGCCAGAAAATTGTGATTATGACTAAATAATAATAATATATTGTCATATTTATAAATGACATTGATTAGTTATACACACATATATATATATATATATAGGTAGTATTTCACTGTAAAACACTGTAAAACAAAAAAAAAATATTAATAATTATTATTATTATTTTATTTTACAGTACAGCTGTAAGAAGACGATTACACATGTTGCATAAGTGACTCAAAGTCAGAGCAAATGCAGAGATGAAGTTCATGTTGAGCAGCATTTACTGTGATCTGAGATGCTACAAACATCAGATCATGAGCTGCTCACATAGTGTAAATGAACACAGTACCGCTCTTCACTCTGAAACATGCAGCGCATATATTTATTTCAATACATCGCAGCATTTACGATTTGATAGTTACACTAAGCCACATTGCGATTCTGGTTTTATTTCGATTTATCTCACAGCCCTGTCTGATATCTGTAATCTTGGCCTGTGTGAATTCAGTAATGAGATTGTTTGAAGAAGTTACTTGACAAATGCGATGCCTCATTATGCTGTCTACATAGGCAGTGCAGTACATTTTGAAGACAGAAGCCTATTAATAACTGTTTATTTGTATGTTTAGGACGTTAGCAGAATACTGTCCCAAACTGCAGTCGCTCAAAGTGAACCACTGTCACAACGTAACCGAGTCCAGTCTCGGGGTCCTGCGGCGGCGTAATGTGGAGATCGATGTGGAACCACCCCTGCAGAGGGCGCTAGTGCTGCTGCAGGATGTCGTGGGATTCGCTCCGTTTATTAATCTGCAGATTTAGTGCATCAGGAACATCTGTGCCATTCTGGAGCCCAGGAGAGGTAAGTTACCAGATCAGAACTAGCAAAGACATTTGCTTTCTTAATCCATGTTTATTGTGTATGATTAATGCAAATTTCGTATTTGTAACCTTTCATCAAAACGTAGTGCCTTTGCCTCTTTATGGAAGCTTGTTTTCGCCACAGAATAAAAAATGAAAAAGGCTAACTGCGACTTATCTCACAATTCTGACTTTATATCTCGTAATTCGGATTTTATATCTCGCAATTCTGACTTTATATCTCGCAATTCGGACTTTATATCACGCAATTCTGACTTTATATCACGGAATTGTGACTTTATAACACGCAATTCGGACTTTATAACACGCAATTCGGACTTTATAACACGCAATTGTGACTTTATATTTCGCAATTCTGACTTTATATCACGCAATTCTGACTTTATATCACGCAATTCTGACTTTATATCACGCAATTTGGACTTTATATATCGTAATTCGGACTTTATGTCTCGTAATTCGGACTTTATGTCTCGTAATTCGGACTTTATGTCTCGTAATTCGGACTTTATGTCTCGTAATTTGGACTTTATAACACGCAATTCGGACTTTCTCGCAATTCTGACTTAATATCTCGCAATTTTGACTTTATATTTCGCAATTCGGACTTTATAACACGCACTTCGGACTTTATATCACGCAATTCGGACTTTATGTCTCATAATTCGGACTTTATAACACGCAATTCGGACTTTATATCTCGCAATTCGGACTTTATGTCTCGTAATTTGGACTTTATAGCGCAATTCAGATTTTATATCTCGCAATTGTGACTTTATATCTCGCAATTCGGACTTTCTCGCAATTCGGACTTTATATCTCGCAATTCGGACTTTATGTCTCGCAATTCGGACTTTATGTCTCGCAATTCGGACTTTATGTCTCGCAATTGTGACTTTATGTCTCGTAATTCGGACTTTATAACACGCAGTTCTGACTTTATATCTCGCAATTCAGACTTTATCTCGCAATTCGGACTTTATATCTCGCAATTGTGAGATAAAAAGTCGCTATTATCTTTTAAATTGTTTTATATTTAAACAAGCTTCCATAGCCTCTGGTTAGTCTCTTTGCTTCTAATGTGTGAAATGTTTGTTTTGTTTTTATAGGTCCTCTCTCATGCATGATCTTTCTCTGGAAGGCTGACATTTTTACACCAATGCAATATCAAAGAAGACACATCAACAAACCCACATCTCAAGTGCTTGATTGTTTTAGCGTTTTTTAGCATTTAGAAAGAAACTCTACAGTTTAAAACCGTGCTGCAGGTTTTCAGATCAAATCTGGTCCTTTATTGAAAATCACCTGGAAATCTCTTATTTATTGAAGCAGCTTTCTATGTTTTTCATGCACCAAATGTTGTATCATTTTGCACTTATGAAATACTTGCACTTTTTCAGTACATCTTAACATTAAATCAGAGTTTCTCTCAGCTTCATTAGACAAATCCTTCCTCAGAATCATCAAGTCATGTTTTACAGAAGCATACTGGTTTATTTTATCCCTATTAATCTAATAACAGAAAAGAACTAGACGTTATAGATTCTTATTTACATGTGAATCATATGCATGTTGATTCATATGCACTTTGAAACCTCAGTTTGATTTGATTTGGGCTAAATTCACACTTGTGTTAGTGTGAAAAGGATTGAAGCTGGAAAATGAATACTGTTTCTGACTTACTTCAGGGGTTCGCAGTGTTTGTTTGAATAAGACAAATCTTATTGTACATTTTTTCTGCAAACGTGCACAGAAATATTTGCTGGTATTGCTCTATATGTTGTATTGATGATATTTCATCAAGACCCAATTTACAGAATTGAAACATGTTTATAAAGTGTGGCCTCTCTGTATGTGGTTAGGTGAATTTTTCCTATCACAATGTGCTTATTTTGAATGTTGGGGTCTTTTAGGATCTATTGCTTTATTACGAGTGTTTTATGAGTGTATCAACATGACGACAATTTCCTGGATAATTGTAAAACATTTTAACATCACAATGGTATATGGTTTTTGCACATGCACTGTGCTTTAATGTGTTTTGTTTTATTTTGTGCGGTTGTAAATTATTAAGTGCATAAATGTTTTATGCAAATTGCTGAGAAAATATAAAGTCTTATGCAATATGAAGCGTTGAAATATTATTTAGTCTTCACATGGAAAGTTTATGGTATTGCTAACTAAGCACAAGAGGGCAGTGTAGCCTCTGCTTTCAGATGGATGGATCTGTGATTAATTGCAGAATAGGAGTGGGAAATTGATTTGTTTACGCGGTGTTTCTGTAATGCATGTGTTTTAACCATGAAAAGTCTTTATTTATGGAGAGTCGAGGTGTCTTCAGGTTCAAATCCTGAAAGAAAAAGATGTTTACTCGTTATTCATACACGGAAAACTTTGCTTGATAATTCAGAAACTGCACATGCCTAGTCATTATTAAAAGTAACTGGTTCTCCACATGAATAGAGGGAAGGTTGGTGTCCTAATGACCTGAATTACAGAATTATTAGTCATATACCTTTTATTATCCCTGTTGATCTCTGAAACTCAAACTGGTTCTGGATTGTGAAACTCCTTTGTGTATAAAAATCTGATTGAATTTGTATGCATCATCTGAAAGGCTTTTTTTTTTTTAATGTATTTAGCATATTTGTGTTGTAGCAGTATGCTAAGATGAAGAGAAAATAAAAAAAGTTCATTTAAAATAGGAATAAATTAAAAGACTTGTTTCACAATTATACAGCAGGACAGTCAATGCGTCATCTTTTTTTGTGTAAATAGTGGAAGTAATCAGTTAACTAATAATGTCCAGAGTCCAAAAACAGTGTTTGTGTGCTGTTTTTGACATTTTTGTAAGATCTAATTAAAGTTATACTTACAAAACTCATTTTAATTACTGTTGCAATGGCATTTTTATATCTATGAGCTCCAAAAAGCAATAGAAATCATACCATTTAATTAGGTACACGAAAAAAGTAGGCCTATAAAAATTCAAGATTTTTTATAGCCTATTTATTTGTGCCTACATTTGCTTATTTCGCGTTTAGAAGTAGTAAACATCTCTTAAGCCTTTATTTTCATAGACTCGCTTATTAAACTGGGACCAAAGCGGTTGTTTGTTTTCCTCTTGAGACTCGACCTGAAAAACTCGTCACACCTGTCATTAATAGCAGCACGCGAACACTGAGCATGCGCGCTGCGTCTCACTGCCTACTGCACACTACATAGAGCGAGCAGGTGGAAGGGCATTTAACGTGACACAGGTGGTGAAAGTGGGCGGGGCTTAACGGACCAGACGCTCTTTAATTAGTCAGTGTCTAAATAATAATGATTGAAAATAATTAGTTTTACTCAAACTCAACGGAAAATATTCATTAAGAACATTAGGCAGACAAAGAATTGTAGATTCTAGATATAAAAATATTTGCTCCAGTGGCATCTGTGGTGTCTTTTCTTCTCTTTCTCTTATCCCCCTACCTGTTTATATTTGTATCTTTATATATATAATATTATTATTTTATTATTATTAATTCTCTTTATCTGATCTTAATTTTTAATCTTTAATTTGTCACTTAATTTTTCAATCGAGGAAACGTCACGATCAGGCGGTACCTGTTACTTTTTCCCGCGCTGCTCAGAACGGACCAATCACAATCAATTGTGGTTACTGGGTAAGTTTTATTGTATCTATTTTATAGACTAAAGGACACAACTAGGACGAATTTCAATATGCACGACAGGTAATATGTTTTACAAATGAATAGACTTAAACTGTTAAGCTGTTTAGCATACCAATGTCTCCAATAATTTTGAATTAAATGTGAATGCAGCGCGAGGATTCATCTGCCTGAGCCACCACGCGCCCCCTGGAGGAAGACGTACTGAATGTGACATGCAACAGCAGCGCTTTCCGACTACCGCGCGCACTGCACTATTAGTAGGAGTAGTATGGTAGCGCGTGATTTAGAACACAACTCGTGCTCCTACCGGCGGGGCTGATGTGTGACTCTGTTAGTTAGACACACTCTGTTCTCTGCTGTCCTTTTCATTCCCCCCAAAAACACGAATGCAAGACAGAGTCGAGGAGCTGTCCACTTCAGCACCGCCAGCGGTCCTGCCCAGACAAACCCAGGCAGAGCCTCATGATGAAGATGATGATGAAGATGATGATGATGCTGAGTGCATGCGGACTGCAGTAACACACCAGCAGCAACAACAGCCCCGCATTCCTCCGGTAAGAGTTTCTCCTGTTTCATGCGTGTCTGCTGCTGGGTTTCATAAGGACCTGATGTCCTGATGCATTGACACGCTGGTGCATTGCTGCATGCAGAAACAGTGCAGCCAGTCTTGGGAAAATGTCACATTCAAACACATGCTGGATCAGTGTTGATTTCTGAGATGTGGCCTGAGAATCCTTGTGCTAAAGGACACAGGACAGGCGCATTTTAAATGCTCTAATTAAAGCTTCAATTGCTGGAATGTTCAGGATTTGGCGTTTTTATCTTTCTATAATACGATAATTTAGTAAGTTCTTCACTGAAACTGTTGGAATCAACCAGTTGATCATTCTAGGACGTTGAGGTCATCACTCTGATGCTCTGCATCTCTATTATTATGAATGATTTGATGTGTTTCAGTGCTGTTTTGTTGTATGTGAGGTTAATAAATGTCCCTTTCTTCCTGTCTGGTGTCTGGATATAAAACCCTACATAAGTTTCTATAAAATTAGTTTTTTTAAATGCTCACTGAGTGCTGTTTAGTGATCACCAGATATGGGTTTTTAATGGCTGATATTGATTTAATGCAGACAATTACACATTAAACTTAATGATGAGAAAATGAAATGTGTGCATAACTGTGGACATCAAGTAAACTGTTATTTAACACACTTTTCCTCAAATTTACTCTGATATATCAACCAGGACAAATCATTAGCTAAGATTTGGCTCTCTTGAGATTATTTGACAATAACTGCGCTGTAAAAATAAAAAATAAATAAAAAAAAGATTTTTTGAAGTTGCACATAAAACAAAGATTATTGACTATGTTTTACAAGAGTCTTTCTACTTCAAAATGTCACATTTTAATTCAGTGTGTTACTTGCCATTTCTTGGTAATTATTTGTGACATTTACTAGCAATTTCTGAGTGAAAATGATCATGCATCAAATTGTTTTTCAGTGTGCACCCATTTGGCAAATTAATGCATAATAATAAGTTTTCTTCCCACTTGTATAAGTTCCCAAACTTAAACAAGTATCTGAGTAATGGTGTAAAATAAATGTTAATTTAATTTCAGTACTTTTGCTCTCATAATCAAGTTGTATTGGCATTATATCGGCCTTCATGCATCAGTGTCGGCACTGAACATTAAGATATAATGCCAATATGCAAAACATACTGAGGACAAATGAGACTTATTTTCAAAAAGAATAGGGTTTTGTGCACTTTTACATGCCGAGATACTAGCAATCTTCTTTTATTATTACAAGTGCAAAAAATAAAGTGCTCAATGAGCAATGAATGACAAATGAAACAACATTTTGAATGTTTTTACACAATATTCACTTGAAATGGACTCAAAGCATCAATCAGAACATGATTATTATTGGTTGACTAGGCTGCTGGTAGATTTGGCAATTGGCACAAAGAGTAACTATTAATGGGTCTGTTAACAGCTGATGCGATAACCTCCGATTGTCTGGAAACTGCCTGATTAATCAGCCTGGCCGGTATATCATTAGTGTTGTGAGAAGCTGTTGGGTCTCGTTCAGTCTCTGTCTGGTTTTGGCGGTTAGAGCAGATGCTGTCCTGAGAAAGACGTTTGACTCCTTAAGGATGATGAATTATAGAGTCTGACACAAAAGCTGCAGGTGCCGTGACTGATCGGGATACAAATGCCACGTCCCTTATCACGGCGCGAGAAAGCAAATAAGCGATGAGACGGATGGAATTATGAGTCATGACTGAGTGTTGTCTGTCTGTGGGGTTTTGTCTTCATCAGATGATGTTGCATTGAGGGTTTCAGACAGCTTGAAGAAAGAGATCCTGTTATCCTCTGTGTAAAAATCTCTCTCTGTTTGTTCTGTTTGACCTCTAAAACCCCTCACATGAGACACTTGTGATGTTTGCTCCTTTTTATCCTGACATGCTTATCATATTTTGTATCTTTGAGCTCAGTTTTGACTTCATTCCAGATATTCCACAGGCATTGGAATATAGATATCAACTTTGACATGCATATTTTCCTGCCATTATTATCTGTTGGTAATATTGGAGATGCATGCTGTTGCATTGTTAGTAATTTGGCTCAGCAATTTAATCATGAATAAATTAAATGAAGTCATTCATTTTCATTAATGTTTTTAAAGCTAAAGTGTGTAATTTTTTTCAATTTTTTAAGCCCTAAGTAAACCATTTTTGGTTTAAAAGTGTTCATTTTGACTCTGTTGCACGTTGATTAAGACATAAGGAGTTGTTTGGGAAGCCTGTTGAAAAGTCATTATTTTTGCAATTTTCTTTTAGTGGTGCTTGTGATGCAAAAATTACACACTTCAACTTTTAAAAATTGCGAAATGTAGGCCATAAGACTCTTAGCGTGCTTTCACTTGTTTGTATATTGATTTACACTACTGTTGAAAATATATTTTTTTTTTGAATGAAATGAATGCTTTTCTTCAGCAATTAAATTAATCAAACGTGAAAGTGATTTATAATGTTACAAAAGATTTATATTTTAAATTAATGTTTTTTTTTTTAACTTTTTTTTTATTCATCAAAGATTAACAGTAAAAACTTTGTTTTCAACACTGATAATAATCATAAATGTTTCTTGAGCAGCAAATCATCATATTAGAATGATTTCTGAAGGATCATGTGACACATATGCTGAAAATTCAGCTTTGATCACAGGAATAAATTACATTTGACAATATATTTGATCTAGGGATGCATGATATATCGGACACCATATCGGTATCGGCCGATATGTTCATTTTTAATGTTATCGTTGTCAGCCCGACAAGAAAATTTGGCTGATATATTATAGCCGATAAATAATGTATTATTTCCTTCAGCTGAGACACTTGAAATTGCTTGAAATATGATTGGAATCACTTCAAAAAGGAAAATACAGTTCAGTGCAACATGTGCAGCGCAAGTCGGTCATATAGCTACATAAAATGATAATAAAAACATTATAATTGTGTGCTTGGGACATGGCTTTTAATGGCGAGACTTTTGTTTTTGAAATCAGGCTCTCAAAAATCATATAAAAATTAATGCTGTAAAATCGATTAATCGTGATTAATCGCGTCCAAAATAAAAGTTTGTGTTTACATAATATATGTGTGTGTACTGTGTATATAATTATTATGTATATTTAAATACACACACATGCATGTATATATTTAAGAAATATTTCCATGTATATACTGTATGAGACTTTGTTTTTGAAATCAGGCTCTCAAAAATCATATAAAAATTAATGCTGTAAAATCGATTAATCGTGATTAATCGCGTCCAAAATATGTGTATATTATATTATATTATATTATATTATATTATATTATATTTATTTATATATATATATATATATATATATATATATATATATATATATATAAAACATTTTCTTAAATATATACATGCATGTGTGTGTATTTAAATATACATAATAATTATATACACAGTACACACACATATATTATGTAAACACAAACTTTTATTTTGAATGTGATTAATCACAATTAATTGATTTTACAGCACTAATAAAAATGTGGATTTTAGATTTATCAACCAATATATCGGTTATCAAATATACATAATTATTGGTTATCCGTACTGGCCAAAATTTTTATATCGGTGCATCCCTAATTTGATCAAATAAATGAGTATTAGAGACTTCTTTCAAAAACATTTAAAAAATTGTAACAACTGCAAGCTTTTGAACGATAGTGTATATTTATTTGTTAGAAAAAATATATGATATGATATGATATGAAATATGATATGATATGCCAGGCAAATATTTTGCTATTTTGAGATTATCGGCTGAAAACATTCACAGTTTTGCCTTATTTACAAAAGTGTTTGTGGCAGTACAACATTTACCAACAGCCTTGATAATGGATACAGCACATACTGTTTTAGTCATTTTGAGTAAATAGTACGCTATAAAAATAAAATAGCTCTTCATTTATAATCAGCAAATCTCATTTGTCATCATTAAGCACATATAGGTCATTGGCTGCCCTGCTGTCTAGATAGTGGCATCATTATCAGCCATTAAAAAAAGCATATCCTAAACTCTAGTTGGCATGAGCGAAAATTCAGATTAATACAGGCATATATATCTGCTGTTTATTCTTGAAACTGGATCATAATATAGGTTTAACTGAGTTATGGCATTCAAGTTAACATATTTACATGGTATATAATAGGATTATGACCAAATTTTGCATGTAACATGATCGGTATCATAGCGTACAGTGACACTGGATTCGTCCGTTCCGTCTGATTAGTATTTTCTGTCTGTCATCCTCTCATGTAACCTGCTTCTTATGAGGCCTGAGAATCACGGAGAAACTCATCTCTTTCATCTCTCCGCCTGTTGCCCACACATGCTTTCTTCTTCCTACAATCTCTTTCTTCTTTACACCCTCAATAACCTTTCGTACGTCTCCTTTCACATGCTCCTCTCTTTCTCCCACTCTCTCCATCTGTCTCTAAATGAAATGAATCAGTACTTCACATGGAAACCGTAATTCAGCTCTGAAATGCATTAGATGTGTACGTCATGAGATCAAATGAATGATATTTCAGAGATGCATTGGCAGGTCAGTGTAATCTGCTAGCATTTCCATTCAAGTCAATTAGGGAAAAAAGACTTGCATGTACCTTGTTTCTGTTTTCGGACCACCAGACAGAAAACATGCCCTTTGCGTGTGTGTGTGTGTCTTAAGTCGGTTTGAGACCATTAGTGAGCTTGTACCATGAAAATAAAGCTGTACTAATTTGATTCAGACTCCATAGAGACTATTTGAGTTTGAAATGTGATTCATCCTGAATGTTATTTAATATCTGAGACTGTCAATCACGCAGGGCGACCAGCCATTAACTTTAACTGTATGATCCAGAACTCATTGATTCACATTCACAAAAAGGGTTTGAGTGGAAATGGCCTTTGTCTGACTATTATGCATCCTGGCGTCCGGCTAAGTGGATGACTTTGTTCATTTGTGTAGATGATGGTTGAACTGATTAGTGTGTATCACGAGGATTGAATTACAGTAATGTTGTTTATGTATGTGTGTG